>JAVJAQ010003087.1:0-13018 GCA_032362365.1 Zygogramma bicolorata
GATTACTAACGTGTGTGGTCCGAAAGGCAGGACAGACCCTTTTTTCAAAATTTGATTTTGAAAGGGAGAGCGCCTCGTTTTAATTTTGGATTCCTGTTCAACGGTTGTAAATACATAAGCAGACAAAAAATATCGCAGTTTTCAGTTCGATTCTCAGTTGAGGAAACACAAGGTCGTAGAAAATCTGGATTTTCATCAAGTATCGGTCAGTTCAATTCAATACTCAAATTTGGCACCCACATCTACTCAAAACTAGGTGCTGTGCGATAAAATATTATTTGGCAATGGTTTAATTAATGAATATTATTATGTTTTAGCTCCTAGAAACTATAAAAATGAGACTACGAACGTTAAACGGTGAGATATGTTCTCGTATATATTCTTTTACTGTACTGTTCTTTAAACAGAGATCAATTTCCTAGTACCAAGAATCGGAGGTCGACACAATCTGAAGTTTTATTGCGAAGAATCACTTTATATATACTTCGTCTTAGCATTTACTTTCAATATACATTTTTACTATTTTCAATACTTTCCATACATACTTTGTATAACTGGGCACCCCTGTGGGAAATAAATTGCTTTTTTTGTTTTTATTCACTCACTGATTTTATCGAAAGAAGGGGTGACATTTTGCACTTACTACGGTGGCTCAATGCATCCATATTTCGAAAACGGCTGGAGAGAATGCATTTTTTTGAAAATTCAGAATCCTTGCATTCGAAATATTCACGTCGAGTTGAAATATTACTTTCAATTTTTTTTTGTTAATACTGCGTTTTCAGCACTTTTTTGCTTCTAAGCTTCTCTTTTAGATTTTTGACCTACTTGTCAACATGATACTTCATGAAGTAGCGATAAAATAACAACGACCGTTTTATTTCTGCAGAAAATAAATTTCGAATCGATGTATAAGAAATGTGAAGAACCGAGCATGATGTTACGTCACTCTGACCATGAAATTAATAGTGGGCAGATAGCCTAAGTACGGATATGATGGTATGTAGATCGTTTCTGTAATCTACAATTCCTATTATCAAACTCATCAAACCATGCCCGGCAGCAACGTGCAAGATCAACGTTCACTTCTATAAAATCGTATCGTTGTTTCCATTTCATTTACATATATATGTTCTCGAAATTGCTTGTATTATGTCTTGAAACTTTATTAGTCCTGTAAATTATCATGATAAGTTTATGCGTCTCGAACACGATACTTGGACATTAAATCTCCATTAGCAGAATTTCGCAATTAAAAACGAGAAACTGTGAATCAGGATGGATGAGACAGCTGGAACAAAACAAGATCCACTTCGCCATTTGTTCTCATAATCACACCACATAGAAAATTCTGTTTTGGTGAGAACCAGAGGTGGGACAGAAACGGTATCTGTAATAACAGGGAGAACGATGAAAGTGGAGATAAACCATGAAACGGCAGTGAATATTCCAATCGTCCTATATTTTCAAATGGTTCCAAGATCCAAATTCCTTGATTCCAACTCATTCAGATAATCACATTAATTTAAAGTGCTCTTTTCATCAGGTTAAGATGCACACTACATCACTATACATTCAATTCAATGTCCCTGTTACTCCAATCTTTGTATTCATGGGAGAATGAAATGGGTTTCTTTGATTATGTGGGAAGATATGAATCATCGAACAAACTGGAGAGTTTCCCTCACGTGTCTCATATACTTTTTTTCTACAAACATCAGTTGAACTGGACCAATGAGCAAATCAATGGGTACCTCACCTACCAGGCTTGGTATCTAGGCAACCAATAATTGCCTACTGTCCTGACCGCGCATTAAACCACCAGTGAACAAGACAAATTGAATATAAGGACCGCGCTTCAGACCGCTTGACCGCACCGATCGATATGAATCAACTTTATCATGAACACTCAGTTTCAAGTTTTTTTGATCATTGAATTGGTGATTTTTGAATATTCAATGAAAAATAATAAAAAGAACTGATGCTTTTTATCTACCAAATTGAAATTCAGAACTTTATGATTCATAACTTTTATATAATCTAACTATTCCTTGACAAAAATATTAATTTCAATAAGTGAGGTATATGGGTGGATTTATGCAAAACTAATTAAGCCAATATATACAGGAGTACTATAGTTATTATAGTTTCGATCCAAAAACCAGAAATATTCATTGAAGATGATGACATATGTATATAATGTATCCTTCGGAACTATCATCAGGAATACTGTTGATATCTAATAGACTGATTTTGTATAGAGTGAGCCATGTGAACCCTCCTGATGGAAGTGATTGAGACATGCAATGGCCATAGAGGTTTGTTGCATCCAAATACATAATGAAAGAAGAAGGTTGTTCGGGGTTATAATTAGGAAGAAATTGATTATTTGCAATGTGTTTCCTCTTAGAACATTGACTAACACTACCACGTATACCCTTTTGGAAAAAGTGTACCATATCGATATTGGTTAATAACTCTAACTTTACACCTATATATTTTAACATTGCATCCCAAGACAGACCTGGGGAAGTGAAATAATGAACAGAGTCCAATTTATATGTTTTCGAACGCATGATTCTGGAGTTCTCAAATGTGTCACACAACAACAAAACATCACATTTCAAGTATATGTCGGAATAATCACCTAAATTTCGGCAATTGAACATATCTCACCCGCCCGATCATAATCAACTTCAGAAATATGCTTTTCACTCAATTTGTCATAAAATTCTGCCTTGGAAGGAAAACATGGATGATTCAATTCATCTAGAGAATCAATGAAACTATATGGGAAAACACTTTTTTGTCGCATGAGATTGAATTTTTCAACTTCCTGAAAATGCTTTCTCATCTCCACAAAATGTTCATCATCTAAATTATCGCCTGAGGCTGGATTCAGACAGATCCGAAATCCGATCGTACGACGATCAGATAGCTTTCTGATTGGTCTAAATTGGTCTGAATTTAAATTTAGACCAATCAGAAAGCTATCTGTCGTCGTACGATCGAATTTCGGATCTGTCTGAATCCAGCTTAACTCTTTCAGGGAAGCGGCCAAGAATTAAAAACTATTGATGAATCTCAATTTCAAAAACATTTTCCTCATATAACCATTTCGTTCAGAATTATTCTCCATGAATATATCTTTCGTGAAAGATATATAGTTTTCTTTAGTTTGATCGATAACGTCAACCTTGTCTCTGTTACAACACAACTCTTTTATGAATAAATGACAGTCATGACCATTGAGGTAATAGAATATTATTGGAACAAAATTAGGCAACTTGAAATTGAGATTACATGCTGAATGCGCCACTCCATTTCTCTTTTTGCTTGTTAGATGGCAGTGGTCACGTACTTCAACATCACCATCCTCAAATGGTTATCGCATACTCCACATGTAGTGGCAATATTAAAGTCATGCTCTTCCTCAACAGTCAAAGGAGTCATTGGGACGACATTCTTCAAATATTTATGATATATTATATCAGTGAGATCAGCCTCCAAGTTTGTAACAAAAACTTTACCTGCCTCTACACATCTGTATAATACAAATTTTGGAATGGAATAGTTCTTTTTACTGGGATGACAATGAACTTTGCCATCAAGAATATTGATGTATTGATTAAAATTTCATGAAATATTCTGCCTGAAAGAAAAATAATCAAATATTCGCGAAATATCAACATTTTTCGCAATGAATTATGTTCTAAGGCAGTAGGAGGATAAAACAGAAATGTCTGTTGAGAATTCGACAGCGGAAAACATATATGGAATTCACATCGATTCAGAAAATATAGATATAAATGTCAAAGTGAGTTAACCCTAGTTTTATTTATTGATTGGTGCCAGATATAATGATAAAAATCCAAAAATTCGAACATGCAAACTTTCATTTTCATAAAGGTACCTCACAGATTAACAATTATGATCTGTATCATACTCCACACTTATCTCTGCATAGTGTCTTAATCATAAACTTTCGATACAAGTCATTCCTCTTTTATGTTCTCGATAATTTCATCAAATTATATTTTTTGTATACCATCCATCCCTGTAGAACCAAGGAATGCATGCTCCCAGGATTCTCACAAATTAGTGTTAGTACAAACTGGTATCTTGTGAAAACGAAAAAATTATTAGATCATATATTGTTCGATGTTTAAGAACGCATAGATCGGCAATCTTGATCCGGATGATTATAGTTATTATTATCGTACTGTATAGAAATAGTATGAGAAAATGCCGTATCATATTATTGCGGTTACCGGTTAGGCACGATTCATTTTTCGATTCTGAATTGTATTCTGTACCGTAAAGAATACTCACCGAATAAAGAGTAAAAAAGCCGTAATAATAGCGGAAGCGAATTGAATTTATTTTTTCGTCGATCGAAGAAAATCGTATCATCTGACGAGTACGAAAATGTAACCCATTTACGGATGATCACGTTTCAAATGGTGCTGCGGCATCCTTGGAAGGTTCCGGTAACAAATTCGTGAGATAGTTGACGATAATTGAATTAGAGAATATGCCTGGGTGGCCACATCTCCGAATTCAGTGGTTCACTGTTATTCCAATTAAGCGCAGATGCAGTTTTTTCACATTCTGAAGGTTCGTAAAGCGACTCAAATACAGTAAACAATAGCTTCAACAGGTAGCCGGTAAATTCTTCGAAAACAATTATTCGAATACAATTATTCGAATGCAATTGTTCGAATATAACAATTATTCGAAGAGTACAATTTTTCGAAAACAATTATTCGAAAAAAATTATCCGAAAATTATTTTAGTTTAATAAATTGAAAATAGATAGAAAGAGGTAAAGGTAGCGAATACGGTAACCTCACCGATTTTCTTGAAATTTGTACAGATGATTCAGAACACTATATAATCATCATAACCATCGAAATTTTTGTGCGGAAACCATACCTTTGGAAGTTATGACAAGATGACATTTGACAAGATGTTGGCAAGTATCTGTAATTCCTAATTATAGCTGTTTTTTCTTGTAGAACCGTGTTCAATGCGTTTTGAAACCAAACATTTTGTTGTTGAATCAGTGACGTCAAAAATGAATACGGTTCATTATGTTTTGAAAGCTTCTATAAGAACGGTTCGATTTATTTTGACACTTTTATCATTTAGTTTCAAAATGGTATGTTTTATGGTTTTCTTGAGTACATGAATGTTTACGTCACGATTGAAAGCGGTTCGAAATCAAACTTGAATGCGGTTAAACAAGAAAAAACAGCTTATGTTAGTTTAGGCTAAGTTAGGTTTGGTCAGGTGAACTGAGGTTAGTTGATTAGTTAGCTAAGGTTGGCAAGGTTAGTTTTCGGAAGATTAGGGTAGGTTGGTTGGGGTTTGGTTAGGTTAGTTGGGTTGGGTTAGATTAGGTCGCAAATTTTTTCAAACATCATTTGAAAGTTTATAATTGAAATTCGTTTAGGCTGATAGGTTAGTAAGGTTGGTTTAGGTTACGATAGTCACATTAGGCATTCCAGATCACGTGATGTCTGGGTGGCTAACACAAGTTTTGACCAATCACACACTCGTTTGCAGAAAACAAACGATAGTTTCTGGGGGGCAGATGGCGCCGTATTGGTTCATTTCGATTCGTTTGATATTTTTATTAATACACAATTTAAAATTTGTTTTCGAATTCGAGTGATTGCTTTCGAATAATTGTTATTTTCGAAGAATTACTCTTCGAAGAATTGTTTTTCGAATAATTGTATTCTGATAATTGTTCTTCGAAAAACTGTATTCGAATAATTTACCTAGACCCGCTTCAACAAGTTCAGATATGTCTAATGGCCAATTGAACACATCGAATCGTTCGCTGGTTCTTATCTAGGATTTAAACTTATACGGCAATGATGTTCAGTGCAATTCTATTTGTTTGTTTGATTGTTTGAAATGAATTTCTTGAACGACTGTCATTAAAAGTGACATTTTCAATAGTTGTCAAGAGTATTGAAAGATGTTTACGAAGTGGCACGTTAAAAATATTTTTAACACGATTTTTTTCGACCAAATAGCAATAAACGAAACATAATTTTTCAATCTCAAGGAAGTTTCATTGTGAATAATAGATATAGATACAATTGCATTCCTTTACAGATGTATTATATACATTAATTATATTATTATTATCACTTATGAACATTAATATGAAAAGTACAATTAGAACTCCTGCTGATATTAATACCTTGCAATGTTGAAGAGCCTTGTAACACATATGAACTAGCTGAGTTGACAATTTCAAGAGCATTTAACATTTAATTCTTGAAATAAAGAGGACGATGCTGTAAGGCTGGAGCTAGCTGTTGGAATTATTCTTTCAGCATTCAAAAAGTATAAATATAAAATATAAGCTACATACATGTGGTATTTGAGGTATTTTTCTGATTGATGAAATACTAAGATAAAACATGAGAAATGTAAATTTTCATAACGAAAGGTGAAGTTATTGATTTTGAAATTCATAGTGTTTTTTTCATTGACGATAGTTTTATACAGGATGTATTCAGTTGTTTGATAGAAACGAATAAATTTCACTGATGTTCTCAATATCTGATTTTTGTTTATGTTAATTTTTCTCGTTCCAATATCAGTTATATCAAAAAAGAGACGTTTGTTTAAGTTTTCTTCAATATGAAGAATTTTTGTGTTATTATAATCAATCGAATGATAATTTTCAATAGAATGTTTAGTTAATGCACATGAATTTTGTCTCATATTTTTATAGTCAGTTTTGTGTTGAGCTTTTCGTGTCTTCAAATTATTATTTGTCACAATCATTTCAAGGAATTTCGTAGACTACATGAGATTTTTCTAAAAGTGGATCTTCATCTTTCAATGTAGTCTACGAAACTCCTTGTAATGATTGTGACAAAAAATATACTGGTCAAACAAAAAATAATTTGAAGACATGAATAGCTCAACACAAAAGTGACTGTGAAAATATGAGACAAAATTCATGTGCATCAAATCGACTAGTTTAAAAATTGAGAAACAACTCACGATACGTAAAAATGACATATATTATAATTCTAAACAATATCGCAACACCAGTCTTTTAGGCATCTTAATCGTAATCAACATATTCCATTGAGACAATAAGTGAAATCCATGCAATGAGTTGCTTGAAGAGTAGATTATGTTTTTACATTGCTGTGGTGGTTTTTATTAATTTGGTATATCATTGTACTATAGACATGAAAAGATCGATCATCATCACACCAAACTGATATTATCATAAGCCCCCGTCATCATGCTTAGAATAAGAATTAGAATGATTAGTAGTTTACAGACGAATTCCACATCGGACCAAGAAAAACCTCAACAGGTAGTATTTACATCACCTTAGACTGTGAAAAATACGAATAAATAACCCCAGTCTTTGGAATCAGTGCCAGTGTAAGGGTATTTGATCTTTATGATAAATTTCTTGCAGACTGGAGGTTTCAATCTGAACGTTTGGAATTTATTGACTTAAACGATAGGAGCTTTGAGTACCAAACCTGTATTGAAACATCACCTGTACTAATGAAAATGCACGAAGACGCAAGCTTTTTTTCTCTAACATTTGCAGAGACTGGATAGGTGGAATATTCGAAATGAATCGCATATAGGAATAAATAACTGTCCACATCTTATATGTATATTCAGAATATAACCGTATTCTCACCATTGAACTGTCTGCAAGTAGCTCGTATTGGAATTATTCAAATTTTTTGTTCCCTTCAAGTCGTCTCGGGTATTTTCAGGCTGAAATAATGACTGCATCAAGGCCTACTCTAACTTCAATTGAATAAACTTCTTCAGTCCGTGAAATGCAAAACGAAACATTCGTGGACCGCAGTGGCGTACCATTCAGTTGAAATAAGAAATTGACTATCACATTTCTTTGCAGAACTAATGCTGCGTTTATAAACTCAACTAACAATCGAATCAAAAACTAAAAACCGAGATAGATGAATACAGAAAAATCCCATGTGTTCATCTGTCAATTAAAACAACAACTAACAACCAAGAAGATGGTCATCTTTCATCTTTTCAACCAACCACTACGAACTGGAAGCATGCGCATTGAGCATATTATTTTCTGACATTGGTATTAGTTTAAAAACAAATTGAAACTCATCGAAATAGAATGTGTGTGTCGTACAAAGCAATTGTTTTGATCAATTATTCCAAAACAAAAGCACAAGCAAAAAAATCAAATGTCGAATGAAACATAAACAAAAACACATTAATGATCACAGAACACTTTCCTGGTCCTAAATGTCAAGCACGAAACGCTCAAAACCCAATATTAAATTTTCAGCAAATTATTTTTATGAATGCCTCCCCCGTTATCAGTTGTGAATTTTCATTGTTGGTGTTTTACCTAGTTCATTTTTATAAATCCAGCATGAAGGAAAATGTGGTACAAGAAATTGACAGCCATGAAACTTCGGCTCCGTTGATAATTCAAAAACAGAAAAAAAAAAAAAAGCGAAAGTATATGAAGAACATGAAGAATCAAAGTTGTTAGTGGTATTGATAGTAAAATTAGTTTGGTTAGAATTGATTTTTCGTTCAACAGCTGACTGACGTCAACCCTGAGAAGTCGAAACTTGTGCGAGCAAACACGGGGCGTCACCTTTCAACGTTTCCTACACGGTGGTCTCGGGGAATTAATCCCGGTCCTCCACGCGGACGTACTCAATACTACTCTACCGAATGTTGATTCATAGCAAGTTTTTCTGTTTAAAGGCCGGGGTCTGGAATTTTGAGTACCAAATTCGTTTTTGAATATGTTAGATATTTTTCATTGGCAATTGATTGTTGTAAGAATTGAAGTATCTCAAGGATCTAACGCTGGGCATTGTTTCAAATTTGTGAAGTGCTAGGAATCACAGAAGAAAGACCTTGTTATCACTTAGCTTGCACACGTTGTCTTCCATGAAGAAACAACTAGCTCCATTTGGAATTGCGTAATTAATGCGGCTAAAGAAAATTGTGGTTATTCTAAATCTTGGGTGGTATTGTATCTGCTCTCGTTGATTTCATTGTAATGAGTGCTTGATTCATAGACAAAACTTTTATTACGTTTGATTCATGTTTTACTTTTACTCCAAGAAAGTTGGAAATCAAAATGGGGACCTTCATACACAAAACTTTCAAGTAAGAGTGTCGTCTATGAAGGCTTCTATTGATTAGCATTATGATAATTTCCTTGAGGTAAAAAATTATTTGAAAGTTAAAGTTTTGTCATTGAACATATACGATCCCCTGTGACGAGTCGCTACTGATTCCTATAGCAGATGCCCCAGACGACGTCAAATCAAGGGTTGTTTTACGAGACTCCCGTTCACGATCGAGAGGTACTGATGCCTATTAGATAGTCATCTTCGGATTACGCATGCAAGTGTGTATATCTGCTTGGGAACAAATCGATCGAAGGTATGCTTTAATCCACTAATAGATGGCTGCGGAGGTGAATATGACAATTATTTACGTGAGAATGTCATTGATTCTACCAGTTTTTGTTGGTGTACTTTAAGCAGTTCATTCATATGTATAACTGTCAGTATTTTAATACATAGTAATCTATAGAAGTTGTTGTTCGTTGTTGTTCGTTTCCGTTGACCAGCTGACGAACGTCAACCCTCAGAAGTCGAAACTTGTGCGAGCAATGGATCAACGAGGCCTTACCTTTTAACGTGCGATTGCCCAGCACGGTGGCCCGGCGAGGATTCGAACCCCGGCCTTCCGCTTGATAGGCGAATATGTAGTAGTATACAAGAAGTAGTAAGCAGTATACAAGAATCTCAATTGGATGTTATCCAATCTCTGTTGGATGTAATCCAATAATCTTTGTGGTATTAGCCAGGTGTAGTTGTTTTCCAATAGGTGTTAGTCCGTCAACCTACAGTGTAGAGGAGTTGAGGCTGGCCTGAACAAATTGTTCATTTAGAATATTTGATTTGAAGCCAGTCTCCAAGCATACCCGTGAATATTTTCGATATTCATTTTCAATATTTCACAGATTGCAATGAAAAAGAAATAATCGACTGAAATCCACTTGTTCTGCAAAAATATTCTTGCTTCTTCTTCTAGGACCTTGAGTGACCTTCAGGGAACGTGACCACATGCAATATAATTTAATGAAAGACATAAATATTCATATCGATGGAAATATAAATTAATCTCCACATAAGTCTCTTTTATAGTCCAGTAAAAAGACAATTTACATAACATGATTTACTTCTTCGACAGGATGAGTGGAGTGTGAATCCTGTGGTTTTCCAGAGTTCAATGTGATAAATCCTTTCAGTGACGTCAACATTTAGAAAAAATAAAAAACAAGCAATATATTTCTGAATACATTCCAATTTCCATAATCTGAACAATTATGAATAGAACATACCAAATACGGTTTTATCTGAGATTTCCAGTTGGAAAAGTCATAAAATTGTGTTTTCCTATACAAAAATAGGTTTCACTGAATTACTGTTGATAGTGAATACTAGGGAAACAACCTGCTAGAATAATTATTAGGTGAATGAACTGAAAAGTATCACAGATTGTGGTAACAAGATTTCGAGCAACAAGAAACCAATAAAAAATACCGGAGGTAAATATTTTGTAATTCGGATCCTCTGAATTGAAAAAGAGTTGCTACGAAAATATCACCAAACCAGATATCTGGAAGTTTTCAGATAATAATGAAGTGATGCTTTCCTTTCGATTAAATCGTTCCTGTTACAATATTTCAACTTTGATTCATTCAGCTATCTTCAATGAATTGAAGATTATTTGGAATTGAATCTATTTTATGATTTCTTCAGGAAATTCATCTTTGGTGAATTCTCATTCTGGCTCAAACAAATGTTGGGAACATTATTATTACTCAATCTCCAGATTGAATTGGTTTATATTATAAAAATGGATCGGATCCTCTGGATGGGATTCTTGATAAGTGTACATCAAGAACTTGAAACGGATTATCCGTGAAGATCAGAAAAGAATTGACCACAGGGGAGTTTACCCCATGTTTATTTTTTCCAATTACTTTCACACTGTAACAATAAGAACGTAGAACTGTAGAACTTTGAAGGAAAATGAGAATCTATTAATCAGTTTCCAATGCATTTCATCAAATCTCTGTAGTGGATATATTCATGACCTCCAACTCGCTGGAACTCCTACACCGAAGTTGAGGAAAGTAATCACGATGAATTATGGCACATTATCTATCATTATTCGATGTTTTCTGTTCTGATAAAACACCACTATTGCTCAATCCATCAAATCTTCAAGCGAAACGTAGTAGGTTTTCTGTTTTTTGTTGAGTGACAGAGGAGTTATGAATATGAATCACAACAAGAAACGAAATGTTCTAATGAAGACGAATGTGAAATAAATGACTAGTGAAACGATAGCACTGAAACAGTAGGTATACAATTCGATCAATATTAATAACTTCGTTCCGTTTATAGCGTAAAAGTCACGTCACTCTCAATCAGATTAATGGTGGGATATGAAATATGTGAAGCAAGTTGAATTATTGTATTATGGTGTATAGTGGGTATGCTTCATCAATAATAATAGGAGTGGGCACTCTTAAATGTTTTGTGTTCGCTCAAAAATGAAATTTTATATTTTCACTCTGATGCACTGATATATTTCGATACCTATCGAAAACCACTAAAATGCTATTATATGGTATAACGATTTTTTTAAATAAAGAAATCTAAAAGTGGCTGTGAGTGTCACATTATGTTTGTGACATTTGGTTTTGGAACATATTCACCAGCATAATTTTTTCATGGTTCCAGGAAAGTTTCTTTGTAATATGTTATGCAAATCATCTTCACCAATTGAAAGTCATCAACTGTTGATCCAAAATTAGTGGCAATTAAAGAAAACGTTCGAAAAATAATTTGAATCTAACCTTTCAAAAATTCATACCACAATAGTCAACCATAGATTAGACAGTTGTAATTTATTCCTTTATATTTAGAAAATAACAATACTATTGAAAAATTTTTAGTGAAACTTATAAAGCAAACAATTTTGCCATTTGTTTTCAGAGTGAAATTACTAATATGATTCAAATGAGAGAAATGTTTCCATAATTTCAATGTTTTGGAGTATAAATTTGAATTTGATCTCAAAGAAACCTATATTAAAATTAGATTGAAATGAATAGAAAATATTCAGACATCAATCGAAAATAAGTCAACGAACTGCTCAACTCAGGTTTTGCTTTTATTTTTATACTCAAATGTACGAAAAGTTCGTTCCTCTCATTCCACAATATATCCAAATGTATGTAAATTATATTCATAATATTTGAAGATTCTGTCCTCACATAATTAATTATTCAAATCAGAGTATAATTATGTATTCAACAGTTTTTTCAATTTATTAATTAAATTACTCTATTAAAAAATGAAGATATACATAATATTTCGAATAAGCTATTGACATATAGGCTGTTGAACTTAGGGAAGTTTATTCTCTGGTAGAAATCGACTATATTTGAGTACACACATTTATATTGTATCGCAAAAAATCATTGTATAAAATCATTTATGTAGGCCCTGTGTTACGGAGAATACCATGACCGTGGTAGATGGCGGTGGTATAGAGTCATTTAAAAATTGACAAAAAGCATAACACCCCACTTATATCTGAATTAAAAAAAAAAATGTTTATCAAGGGTGAAAATGGATTTCAGATCGATAATGGAAAAATAGGTTTCAGATCAATAATATAAACATTTTTGGTCTCTTTGAACTACATCAAGACAAAATGGTAATTTTAGAAAATCGAGATCCTTTCTGATCAATTTTTATTTGTTGTACTACTATTATGTAGATCTGTTATGTTTTCCACACATTTCATTGTCAGCAAGGTGTTCCATTCATTCAGATTCACCAATTATATATACATACACCAAAATTCACACTAAATCGAATATAAGTGTTCAGTTATCTGACTAAGTTGATAACTG
>JAVJAQ010003088.1:18535-36151 GCA_032362365.1 Zygogramma bicolorata
GAATTTGAACCTTTTTACTACAAAGTTTACCCTGCCAAAAAAAATTTTTTAATGAGGACTTTTTTACGTCAGAGCAGTGGTATCGGTTTGAACTTCAATTGTTTATATAATTTACACTCATGAAACCTATGAAAAAACTTAAGATCGAGAGAATATAAATTAGAATAATAAAACACAATAACAATTTCTTAATGTACAGTTAGTAAAATAATCATTATTATAAAAAAAATGAGCAGAAATTAATTGAAGAGAAATTATAAAACTAAATAAGTCATCACCCGAAAACCATTGTGGATATCAATGAACGAAACGTCGTGAGTGAACAGTATACACTCAACTTGAATCCTGCTTTCATATTTTTTTCCTTTGAAGTTTTTCCAACGAACCTAGAGAAAGAAGTGAAAACCTGGAATGAAGTGAAAGTCAAGAGTATGCTTTCCCAAAGAAAGATGCATCTGGTTACTGAAATATATTGATTATATAAATGGAACGCAGTTACGTATTTCATTTATTATTGTCACATTTCGAATTTCACATTTCAAATTCATTCTATTATGTTCAATTAATTTTCTAAATCTCTTTCTTCGCCCACAATAATTCATTTACATTTTCTCATTTGAGTGGCTAGTTTATGAAATAGGTAACTGCGTTCAATTTATTATCAATATATTTCAATAACAATACCTATCATTTCTTGCTCCTTGAACAATATACTATATCCCACGACAGGTAACATACATATACAGAGCTACTCAACGAAAACTTGAGCCCCTGTGAGTCAGCAACCAACGTGGGATAAAAAATTTGGAAGAATACGTCAATTTTTATTTCTAGGGAGCTAATTTTAATTTGAAAATTATCTTGCTTGAAGAAGCTATTGTAATAGCGAAACACGTGTCGCGGTTTTGTAAACCCATTGTGAGTGAAAATCATACAGGAAACTGTAATATATTTTTTGTTGAAAATTATACCCAAAACTTCACTCTCTTGCGGTCAGCAGCTATCCCCCATATTGTTTTCAATCACATAAGGAGTATGTGATACCGCCAGGTGTTCCACTACCTGAGATTGAGAGAGGGTACTGAGCATGTACACCTCTAATCGGAATAGGATAGTCTTTAAAATTCTTGCAAATTTAATCAAGGGCTCTTCGACTACTCTTCAAGATCTAAGGGAAGCTGCAAGATTTTTTTAAATTTTTGATGATATCAAAAACTCGATCATAACCTCAAAACACTTGCAAACACTCACTGTTGATGTGTGTAAAACGATTCACAGACGTTTGATTCCTTCTCAAAAAGAAATATTCCATCCGAAATGACTATTCAACTGCCTATATATGGCAGGCTCAAATTCTTAGAATGATTTTCTTACACCCTGTAAGAACAATTTGTCAAGCTCGACAGGTATTGAAAATTGTACCCTAACGGTTTCTCTTTCCAGTCCCGCTTCTCGTTGCTCGTCCTTTTCAGAAGAACGAGCTCCGGTAATATGTACCCAACTAATTTTCTGCCTTGCTTCCCGTTCCTTTTTTGTTTCAGAAGAATCGGTGTCGATCTTGGCTTACCTACCATTAACGATTTTTCATAACATTATTATTAGTATCAAGAATTCTTGCAAATAATGACTGTTTCCTAATTTATGCACGAACAACAATTACCCGATATTTAATATGAAACGAAACATTCCAAGTTTTCGAATGTTTTGTGCTGAAATATTGAAATTCCAATATGTAATAGTGGCAAGATGAAACGATAAATATTCATAAACACCTTTCATACGCTTATTAGTAAAGTAATCTGCACATCTTACCTACTTACCAAATATGGGTTTCTCTCGGCTTCGAAAGTGTGTTTTATTAAATAATTTGAACTCTGTTGTATTTCTTGAGCCTCATTTAGAATTAATAATCGTCGATAGGACATTCTAACAACTTGATATCTCTGTCTTCGGAAGTGTTCCTTCAAAACATTTTTATACGGAGTGATAAACAACTATTATTTGATGGATTAAATTTTTTGCCTTTTTTTTCTCCGAATCAAAATATAGAAATTCCAATATCTATATGAAAGAAGTAAAATTTAAAAAAAAATTACTAACACTCTCTGTTGAAAGGTACGTGTATATCATTCAAAGAAGTTATCCTGATGAGTGAGTTTTTTTTCACAAATACCCAGTGTCTGTCTTTGCTATAAAGGCAAGGGATGAGTTGCAGTTTCAGATGGTCTCTTTCTTCCTTTTTGTGAATGAATCAAATTTCTTTGAATTATATACACGTACCTATCAAAAATAATTCATCAAACTTCATTCTCTTCACAAAAAACCCCAAGTTCCTGAAAAATATCATACTTGGCGGACAATTCCATTGAAATCTATTTTTTGTTGTTTTTCTTCCCCTGAAAATAAAAAAGCTTGAATTCCTATTATATCTCTTTTCAGGGCAAATTGTTGAATTATAAGAATTTTTCATTGTTAGGGGAGAGAAAACTCAAAAAATGGATATCATTACATATCCACCATTCCATTTCCGGGGAATATTGAGTTAATATTTTGGTTCTCTGATTGTGACTTCTTCCAGTAGTGTTTTCCTTTAATAACGCTGCTCATGAAAACAATTTTTCGAAAAGAACGCGAGTTGTACTGAATTTTCAAAATTGAAATAATTCATAGATATAAAGTGACACATGAAGTCAACTAGAACTTTACACCAAGAAATACGACTTTCTGGACTAGATATTGCATGTTGTTTTGAATTCGTCGGAATTGCAGACTTTGATTCATTCAAGTAAAGGAAAAATTTAAGAATGGGGAAAAATCAACAATAGGTTGAAATTTGGTAAGGTGAGAAATGGTATTTCAATAAAGTTTTGGTGAAAATCCATTTTTGTGAAGATTTGTTCAGAAACGTGCGACTAATGCAAAAATATGGTGTTAGGGAATTTGATCTCTAGGATTTTTTTTTTATGATATCAATGATTTAATAACGATTATTTGATTTCATAGGCTTCCAGTCTGATTCCTCAGAACTTATCAGTTGTCACCAAACGATCATTTCGGTTGATAGCAATCAGAATGTCAAACAACCATGGTTGTCGATATATCTTTGCTACTTTTATATCCCAATTTGATTTCATTTAATTTTACTCATTATAGTAGATGGCCCAAATGAATATAGTTTTAATTGATTGAAATATATATTCATTTATTTATTTCCCAAGAAACATACATTATGTTTATAGAAGGGAAAAAAAGTACAATAATATAAATGAAAAAATAAATAACATTAAAATTCAGAAAACTGCCAAACACTATTTACTCATCCTTAGAAACAACGCATGACTAGAGTTATTGATTTATATGTTTTCCCCTCTTCTGATTGAATTATTATCAATTATGTCAATTTTCATTATATATTTCTTTCAATATTTCATTTATATCATTATTGGTAATCTAAATATAAATATGTATTGAGGGTTCGATTGGACAGGAAGATTGTTGAATACCTTCCCCTATGTATTCATATAAAGTGTTTTCGATGAATAATTGACATTATTATCAATCATCTCACCCAGTCATCATTCCCACTTCGATCCCCCCGTGGGAATTGGGGATTTGAATATTCACGAAATGAAATACATAACCTCCTTCTATTTATAATCGATATATTTCGATCACAAGATGCATCTATCTTTGAGAATGCATTCACCTCTTCACTCTTGACTTTCACTTTATTTCACGTTTATCAGTTTTTTCCTCCGAAGGTTGAGGTCACAGCCCTGGGAGGTATAAGAAAATACCCACGAAACGAGGTTTAGCATGCCTCAGTGACGATTCATGATAGGCCATTGGGATGTAGGTATTGATGGCCGTTTAGATTCATACGAGCTATATTTTTATCATTGAAACCATCGAATGTGGCTATGAATTTGACTCTAGATTGATTATAAAATCAGTTTTTTCAACTCCCGCTATTTGAAACCGTCCATTACGTATTTGACAGCTTGTTTTTCATATGCAGATTCACACGAAAGGGAAGCCCTGTAATGTTCAAAGAACACCGCGTGAATCAAGGGTCAGGAAATATGAAATAACATCTTTGAATTTTTGAAGTTTGTAAGCCTCAGGAAAAACCTCTTTTGGCAAGGAGTTCCAAAGCTCAGCTGTTCTATTGAAAAAGATCCTTGAGCAAAAGAGGTTCGACAGGTTTCCAAATTCATAACAAAGGGGTGGGAATTCTGTACTCGTCGAGTCATCCGTGTGAATATTGCCAAGGGGGGAACGACTGATAACAATTCGGAAGAGCATCGACCGTGAAAGTATCTATAGAAGAGAAACAAGTCTCCGACCCTTCTACGATGTTCCAATGAAGTGAGCGAGTCTATGAGCGAGTCTATGAGCGAAGAATCACCAACAAGACGAATTGCTTTTCTCTGAATAGAATCGATAAGCCTCGATGAATGTTAGGTAATGGCTCATTTAGAATACAGAGGTATGTTCTGAATCAATGGCAGCCGCTTTCGGAATTGTTTTTTTTTAATGATGGGATATGTAATATTTGACATGATAAATATTGTCTCATGACTACATTCAATGGCCCATAAATCAGGTTGAAAGGCAAATTTTCGTTTCAAATTCTTTGTAGAGTTGAGTTAAAAATGATATTCTTACTCACTTCACAACAGTACATTTATTATAAAATAGTAAATCCTCGAAATGTACTTACATTCAACCCAAGACTAAAATGGATTTTAAATGTTATATTCAGTTGATAATTTCAAAAATTAGCTCTGTTGAATCATGTTCAACAAAGGTTTACATTTTCAGAGTTTGGATTATTTATGAATCATAGAAAAAAATGCACGATTAGAAAATAGTATATTATGCAACGATCATGTAAAAACAACCATTACATGATAGTTGCATACGCTATTTTATCTACACCCGATAAATAGTGAAGAACTACAAATATTATATTTATATTTGTATTCCACACAATAATACTAATTTAACGAATTTCTTTGAAAAATTTCACAGAATTGTAATTAATAGTATTACTTCGAGAAATAAAACGATGAGATATGAAAAAAGATCAAAAATCAAAGAAAAAGAAGATTACTTCAGACCGGATTGGAACCAACGTCTCCTCCTGCTAGGATATTCAATGTCAGCGCCACAGACGGCTTGGCTACGGAGAGCCCACAAATTATAATGAAAAAATTAGTAATAAATCATGCATCTGTTGAATGAAAAATTTAATAATTCTAACTGTATTTCTGTCGGTGAAGGTGTCGAAGGTGATTCTCCCATATCGCTGGTATCAGACATTTTGTTATAATTATCGAAGTTTGGCTATATTCTCAAAAAGTTCAATACCTATACCGACTTTGACTTGACAAATGTCAAATGCAGAGCATGCACACCATGCTTGATTGAAAAATAATGGGTTTCTATTGGTTGAAAATCTGTATCGTAATGAAAATCTGTATCGTAATGGATTTCATTATAAAACGGTTTGTGGGCATATAAGTGTATCATTAGAGTACGGGTGTAGATAAATATCATTATGACAATAGTACAAACTGTTATTTCATGATTGTAAGTCAAATGTCACCCAAACGATAATATTATTATCTATAAACGATGAGGTGGAACCTTTGGTGTAGGTTACTTTTTGTAGAGATGTATTACCCTATTACCAATCTGATGTTATTTGAACTCGATGCGCGTTTCGAAACCAAGGTTAGCATATTTAGGAGAAAATTGATACTGATCCAAAGACTAGGGTAAGCTTTCTATATTCCAAACAATCAAAGGTGGTACCCACCAATGTATAGTAATCAATTAACTTTCAAACCAAAATGCTGGCTAAAAGGTATAGGATCCTTGTCACCATTTATACTATCCTTACAATTCGTTGCATCTTCAACAAGTTTTTTTTTTTCAAACAATCATTGATGTACATTTTGAAATTGTGCGACATGAGATATATTCATCTGAAACCCACTGCTACGTTAATATAATTAATTACTACAGTTCCATGAATGATGTATTCCCATTACAACAATAGATATTTACCAACATTTTAATAACTTGAGTACACTATGTTACCGTAATAACAGACAATTCTTCACTTCTCATCACTTTGGATAATATAATAATGGAATGAAATAGTAATTTGTGTTTGCGCACTTGTTTGTTCTTTGGTTTCAAAACTCGCCATATTCACACAGAACAAAGGCTAGATTTGTTTCATTTCCATCAATTGTTTGTTGCAATTTCTCTGGACTGTTGTGGAAGATTCGTGAGATGGACAACTTGCCTTTGACTTAGGGAAGTGGTGGACTAACAAATATATAATTTTACATGACTTGTGTTAGATAACCAATAGAAACACCACATATCTTTATCGAGGATATATCAGTAGTAATAGCGAAAGAGGGAATATGCATGATATGTCTTTAATTAACCATTTACATTTTTTTAAAGTAGAAAAAATATAAATAGGCATGAAAATATTCAAATATTTGTTCAAATTGAAATTTTAAACAGGTAATTCATTTGAATCGTTCAAACACCACCCTGTAGCACGCGCTTTGGAAGACACCACAGGACATATATCGTGTTTGTTTACTCTGTCATTTACTCAAACATATTTTCAGTTTTGAAGGCCATTTAAATCATGGAAGGAGCTAATAACCATCTCACAAGTATTGTATTGTACCTAAGTGCAAAAACAGTATTAGAAATAACCCTGATAATAGTATATTATGCAACAGTCGTGTAATGATGGTTATTAATATATGAGAATAAACCGGGATACGAAACGAGCCGAAGGTGAGTTTCGTATGGTTTATGCGAGTGTATTAATAACCATTACATGAGAGTTGCATACGCTATTTTATCTACACCCGATAAATAGTGAAGAACTACAAATAATATTATATTTATATTTGTATTGCACACAATAATACCAATTTAACGAATTTCTTTGAAAAATTCCACAGAATTGTAATTAATGGTATTACTTCGAGAAATAAAACGATGAGATATGAAAAGAAGATCAAAAATCAAAGAAAAAAAAAGATTACTCGAGACCGGAATCGAACCAATGTCTCCCCCAGGTAGAATAATCAATGTCAGTGCCACAGACGGCTCGGCTACGGAGAGCCCACAAAGATTGATGAAAAAATAAGTAATAAATCATGCATTTGTCAACTGAAAAATTCAATCATTCTAACTATATTTCTGTCGGTGGAGGTGTCGAAGGTGATTTTCCCGTATCGCTGGTATCAGACATTTTGTTATGTTTATCGAAGTTTGGCTATATTCTTCAAAAGTTCAATACCTATACCGATTTTGACTTGACAAATGTCAAATGCAGAGCATGTACATCATGCTTGATTGAAAAATAATGGGTTTCTATTGGTTGAAAATCTGTATCGTAATGAAAAATCTGTATCGTAATGGATTTCATTATAAAACGGGTTGTGGGCATCATATAAGTGTATTATTAGAGTACGGGTGTAGATAAAGTGTTTTATCGTCTTCCAAGAGGTGCGAACATGCAAAACATTGGTGTGAGATATTGTGATCATATTGTTGTGAAGACCATTTCAATGTAAGTGAGCTACATTCACCTACAGCTTTCTGAGAATAAGTCAGAAGTAAATTTGCTCAGCTATTTAGCAGTAGAAAATTGAGTTCAAAACTAACCTAAGCCATATCGATTTATAATATATATCGAAGTACTTCATAGTTAAATGAACGTATTTAACTTAAAGTTGAGAGTAAAACTCAATTATTTAATATTATGTATACATTATTATGATATAGAACTTTTTAGCAAATATTCCAGAAGTGTTTGCGAACATTATCAACTTTTCTCAACATCAGTCACTACAAAAGATAATAATAATTTGATCTCAGAAATAAGAGTGACGGAAGTGAAAGTCTTTGAATTTTTATTACATCTCGATGAAAACGGAGGAGCAGGTCTTTATGGAACCTCGATTTTTTTTTTTTTTTTTTTTACGAAAACTCTGAGTATACCACTGTGTGTTTTATTCAACCTGTCTTTTCTTCAATGTATTTTCCTAAATAAACCTATATGTAAACTGAATGTATTTAGTAAAATCATGAATCTCTCGTACATAGTATATTAATGAAAGCCATTAAATCTGTTGTCATCACACAAAAATCCTGATTTTTCCTAAGAGATCTATAGAACCCAACCTTGTAGCTTATTCTGCATATATTCTGCAATTGATAATCATGTTCAGGTCGACTTTGTTAATTCAGCAAGGCATTTAACAAAGTCGACAATAATATTTTGCTCAAGAAATTCCTGAAATCGGGATACTCATAGATTTACTTCGATGGCTTGCCTTTAACCAAAATAATAGGACTCGATTTTTGACAGTAAATGGCTTCAGTCAACTCTGTACTCACTAGCATCAGATATACCACAAGGTTCCCAATTGGGCCCCCTTCTATTCACACTCTTTTTGAATAATGTGAGCTCGTATTTAAGATTTTTTGATTTCCTGGCTTATGGAGACGTTGTCAAGAATTTTGTCAAATCGGTCACTGTAACAACAAGACTCAGACAGATTTCTGAAGATGGATAATTGTTTATATCTTTCATGTACAAGATTAATATTTTATGCCACGTTTATAATTTTAATAACAACAAAATTCACCAATGCCATGGAAGATTGGAGAGAATAATATTTGAGAAATATTCAAATGTATTTCCTATTATAACTAATTTCACTACAATTTTTGAAAGCACGTTGATTGGTAACTGCCTGAAGACGAATGTGGAGGGCACTAGCCTAGAAGCAACGTGCTAACGTACTTGAGTATTTATCAATGCTGCAGGGTAATTGATCAGGAAATTTTTGCAATCCACATTCAGATTGAAACAACGCCAAAAAATCCCTACTTCATATTGGAGTTCAAATTTATAATTAATTATCTTCACATTTAAAAAAAGTCAAAGATCCTATTGAATTCCAAATATGCCTAAAAATATCAGATTGAATCCAAACTGATCTTTATATGAATAATATTTCTTAGGAGCAATAAATACAATATTTTTTGATATGAGATGGTGTTTGGTATTTGAATTTTGAATAAAGAGATTTTGTAGGCATCTGAATGTATATTATATCGTTTGGCACTGTGTCATTCAGGAACACTGAGAGGCCCAAGTTTCGTGGACTTGATATACAACTTGATCAAGAAATAAATGACATCGTATAGTCAGGGAAGTAGCTGTTTTAAATGAACTCGTTTGTGACTGAATCAAATATGTCTGCAAACTTTTTGATGTTATCAGTTTTATAGAAGTTTTCATTCATTGATTTGGAGAAGAAAAAAACAAGAAATTAGTTCCTCAGAACTCTCTTCTCTCCACAAAAAAAAATCAAGTTTCTGAATACAATTACCGAAGTCTCGGTTTGGTAGTTTAGCAGATAGCTCACAATCAACTTTTCCGAAAGTGTTTAGTGTAACCAGTGAAAAACTTCAATACATTATCTATATGCTTAAGAGATACTTTCCGCTCAGCTTGTCTGGCTTCGGGAATGACATGTTATTCTCCATTTCCCGTAGAAAAAAATTTAGTTCAAGTTCCGTGTCTTTGTTATACATATTGAGCAAGAAAAAGTGACTCCAATGTGATTTTTGATGTCATAGAAGTTTTTTTCATATAAAAAATCAGCTCTTCGAAAAATCTTCCAGACAGTCCCGACTTAGCAGATGTAATCTGCCAGCAGTGTGTTTTGGATTTAGTGTATAAGAAAGTCGGACTGTGTAAAAAATGTGTGATGGTACCAGACATTTCAATAATATCCCCGCCATGTTTTTTTCAGCGGTTCGTCCTGTACGGGACATCATTAAATGGGTACACATGTCGAGTTTGAAATCATCTTATCGCAATGTCATTTGCAGCAATTACTCAGCCACTTGCTAACCTGTTTTATCAGGCGCTACAAGTCCAGTAAACCGACTTTCGCTGCGATAATTAAGACCGCTAAAGATATCGATGAGAACCTCTAGCCAGCCATTGTTTTCGAAACGAATTTGACGGAAAACAAATGGAAGAAGCTTTCCACCGTAACCGTCACATCCTGAACATGTAATCACCCTCGAGAATGATTAGTTCGAATAACAGTACTTTCTATCATCCGTAATCGCTAATGGGCAAAGGCAAGGAATATCTTGTGTGAACTCTCCAACCAGGAAGTGCAACCGCATACCTGCCTCTGTAATTTACTTGTTCTCTGGGTTAATCAGCAAATTCGTCGATTTGCCGTTCATCTCAGTGGTTGCCCCAAGATACGAGAGTAAAAGTGGTATTGAGGAGGAACATTATGGTTCTGAAGTGAAATCACTATCGTATATTTGTATATTCTGCTTCAGAGGAAACATTGACCTAATTTTCTGATTGAATGTCATGAATCGACTAAATTTTTTCACGGCAACCTGAGAAATCACCATAATTCAAGCATTTTTCACAATGAGAAGTCTGTCAAAAGTGAAGTTGCTTCGATTTGAATTTCAACAAATCGGTTGTCCCCTTCCCTAACTTCAGGCGGGGTACACGCTTCCATATCTAAATCAGTATCACATAAATTTTCTTCCATTTTTTGTTTTTTTTTTACAATTTCATCCATAATTTTGATACAGCTCTATTTTCTGAGAGTCAAGTTGTTTCGGTTTGTGTGGCAATAGATACCTATTGAAATATTAGTACTATGTTCTTTAAGATTAAGATTAAAATATGGGGCTTATGTGCTGAACAGCCTACTACACCGCGACCTTTGCAGGTCTATTGTGCGTGCCCTCATGTATGTTAGAGTTCCTTGTCTAGACCCGTCCTTGTAACTAGACTCCATAGGCCAGACCTTAAGTTCTCCATATATTGAGAGGGTTGTGGTTTTTCCTCCCCTAACGTTGCAAACCTTAGCCTTGACAGACCTTCGCAGTAGCACAGTATGTTTGCTGAGGTTTCCTCATCCTCCTGGCAGAACCTGCATAAGGTTGTGTCTACCGGTCCGATGTTGTTCATATGTTTGTTGAGTCTACAGTGTCCTGTCAATAGCCCAACCAGAATTCTAGTTGAATGCCTATTTTGACTCAGTAGGTACTCCGTGAATTTTGGCGATGGTTCTTTAATGAACTCTTTGGCCTGTCTCATACCCGGCGTCTTATTCCACCATTTTTGACATTACTATGTTCTTTAAATACGGTGACCTCCCAAGGATGACTCAACTGTGCTGGGTAATCGCACGTTAAAAGGTAAGGCCTCGTTAATCCATTGCTCGCACAAGTTCCGACTTCTAAGGGTAGACGTTCGTCAGCGGGTTAAAGGGAACGAACAATTTTAGAACAAAAATGAAGTAACAAAGTATGGTTAGCGTAACTTTCATCTTTATTTGCTCTAGTTCGTAAAATATTTCAGGTAATTCTCATCAAAGGCTTTGGAAATGAGCTACGAGACAAAATAGAGGGAGTAGCCCTTCAGCATGTTTTAAAAACAGGGTATTCCGCTTCATCGCATTCTTATTTTATGGTTTAGTTTAATAAAATTTGGAAGGCATTTTTCTCGTCCAAGGTTTCAAAAACGAATTACGAATCGAAATATCAAAACTAAGTAGGTGTTTTTGAGTCTTTACATTTGGAAAGCTAGTGATTATACAGGTTTATATGCTTCAGGACATTTTTGTTGGTTAATAGCAAATCTTTTGATATGTAGTAGATTTGGCAACCTCCAGATATTTTGAGAGATGTGGCACGGAAACTGAAAAATTTCACATTGTGAAAATATATTAAAATTTGTTGTGATAGGAAATGGTGTCCAGAAATCATGATTTCTTACTTTAATTGTGAAATATGTGCCCCTGATGTACAGGTTATGACGGATTATATGATTATAACCAAATTTTTGTTCAAATAATTTGTTTTTCGCGATTGTTTTTCTGTTCATGGAATTTGAGCGAGTTGAAATTGAAACTGTAGATGCGATTCTGATGGACTTTCTCAGGAAAACAATGATATTTCATTTTCAATTTCAATCTTCAACTCTCCAAATCGAAGCTAGGTATATGAAAATAAATAAAAAATGCTACTCGAAAGTGTGTGTAAGGTTAAAGTTGATCCCATTCCACAACCTTTGAACATTGTTGAATTTAGGTGCATGAATGCCTTCTTTTTCATTACTTTCTACTGGATATTTGTTGATCTCTACTTGTTCATTGTTACTTGATAACTGAAGTTGCATGATTCCACCTTTAGTTTGCTGTGGCTAGAAACAAAAAGTTGAAAGCTTACGGCATGTTATAAGAAGATCGAGGACGAGGAATAGGTACCCATTGACGAGATTACCAAATAATTCCAAACAGTGGGACTGACCTAATTTATATGAAGGTAGCACAATAAGCCTATTTCAATGCTCTGTTTCAAATGATGAGTGTTGAGGTGTTCATATAAACATAGTGGTCCAACGAAAAGTATGCACCTTGCTTTTTTCTTTTGTTTGTACTTCAAATCATTTGTAGGGTTTCATTGGAAAAATAATTTTGAACTCTTTCATTCGATATATCACTCAACCCGACTTTCCATTTGACATATTAGGGTTCTGACATCCGCTCGCTAGGGGTTCGAAGGCAAAGATAGAAAAAATTGTGTCAAATGTGTCCCCCACTGAAGCAAACTTTACTAGTTCGAATAAAGGAGAAAAGCTAAGTGCATATTTTTTGTTGGACCACTACATATTGTGTACCTCACAAAGAAGCTCAAAGCTTCTGGGCAGGTTTTCTTTCCCCATTCATTTGTATTATATTTTTCTCAAATGCATCTACATGTCTGTTATTATATACCATGTGAATTGTTTTCCCCTGTGAATTCAGAAGCAAACATTATTATTCAAATAACACCTCAGTAGAAGTTCTCTTCAACATTTATCGGCACCTGAATCCAATAGGTAGGTATTCAAGGGGGACTTTGGGATCGTTTTTGTCACTGTTATTTTCAATGTCAATAAATTGTTTTCAGCAATTACAATTAAACATAAGTACGTACATGGTTGTAAAAATGATTTAATTTCTACCATAAACACTTTTAAGTATTAGAAAATTTTGTTAAGACACACCATTGACTTGACCCATTTGATGATTATCTGCGTGTTTATTGTCTTATTATCATCTAGATGACTCGAGTTCCGTTGAAATTCAACAGAAAAACACTTCGGAAGCAGAACTCACATTCGAAAGACGTATTTCACTCCGTCGAAAACGTTTAGAAATTTGTGATGGTCCACAATGATAAAATCTTCGTGAACCGATAGATTTCATCTGATTATGTAAGGCAGTCGTTAAATGGAAAGGTAAGATCCTACTTGGAATAAATGATGCTTGACATTACAATTTTTGGTCCCATCATGCGATAATAACCTGTTTCACTTTTATATTCACACTAAAAATGTTTGCGTCATAATTACCAGTAATGTTCTCTTGATGATTTTTTTTAACACACCTAGATTTTTTTCGTTCACAAGTAGAACGCACTTTTCACAAAAAGTATCAATTTTCAACTCCTGAAGATGCTAAACTTTTCCGCACTAGTGTGGAAAAAACAATAAGTGCTGGCAAAGCGGTGGAAAAAAAAAATCTGACTTCATTGGGAAGCATTTTAGCGTCTGCAATCATTTTGCAGAATGCAACAAATTGCATGCTCAATATAAATATTTATCAACACCCGTCCTATAATAATACACTTATTTACCCATAGTCCGTTTCGTGATGACATCCATTATGATACAGATTTTCAAGCAATAAAAACCCATTATTTTTCAATCAAGCATGCTATGCATTTGACGTTTGTCAAAATCAATGAGTAATAAATTTTCATAGAATATAGCTAAACTCCGAAAATTATATTATCAAAATATCTGGTATCAGCGATATAAAAGAATAACCATCGACTCCGCCACAGATATCGGAGAAAGGAGAAAATCCAGTACAGAATATTTTACCCCAAAAATCTAAGAAAGTTTACGAAAAAATATATCAACGGTATCTCTTCATTTTCAATAAAACTCATCAAGGTAGCTTGTGGCGAAGCCAGCTAAGGCGCTTGATATGATAAAGACCACACTATGAGACACGTCTCGTCATCCGCTTTTTTCTCATTTTTTATTTCCTTTCTTCTCCTCATTTCTCTTCGTTGATTTTTTTTTCACAATTTTCTTGAATTTTTCGAAAAAATACCGTCAATTACTATTGTTGTGTTCAATACTGAAATAAATATAATATTTATAGATCTTCATTACTCATCGGGTGGAGAAAAAATAGCGTATGCAACTTTCATGTAACTCATCATCCTGCCATCTGCAATCGCGTGCGGAAAAGTATCATTTTCCGCACTTGCTGGGTAAACTACTATTCATAGTAATTGACTTTAATCATTGATCAAGGAAATAATGTATTGAGTTTTCAGAAAAAAATTCTGCTGTCAGACTTGAGTGAAAATGCAAGAAAGTTTTGAAATTCTTGACGAAATTGCAAGAAAGCAGAGGAAGCAGCACAAAACTTGCTTCCGAAGAAATCAAGAGACGTCTACGACAAAGAATATAACAAATTACTGAACTGTATGGCAGAAAACTGTATACAACAATGAAACGGTGTTGCTTGGATACTTTGGTCACCACATTGAAGTGTATTTACTTCTATACGATGCCGTGGTGATCTTACTGAAACATTTTCCCCGAATTCTTCACGGTCCGAATATTCTATGGTGGAGATGTAAACGAAAGAGGATCTTAATATCGCTAATTACCTTACGTGATCGAATTTTTGAAGCAAGGGGTGAAAGGATACCAGCCAAAAGTCTGAAGTGCTTTCCAGAGAAGACGTTATTATTCATTCAGCAAACTCTTTTGTTAAACTCAATTGCTTTGATATTTGGTGTATTTGGTGGATGTCGACGATAGGAATTTGATATTTGGTATATTTGGTGGATGTCGACGATAGGAACTTGTGAATATGTTTTCACCCACATATAACATTCTCTAATTTCATATTATGTAATTTCAATAATGAAGGTTACAAATAAATACTGCTATTCATCTTAATTCTAGCGCGGGCCATAAAATATACTTTACGACCTCACGGGCATAAAGTACACTGTTATGTAGTTGGTAATCAAACGACAAAAAAATAACGAACTATTATGAAATGAAAGTTGAAGGTGCTAATTTTATTCCTAAAAAAACAATCACCTCTTCTTACAGCCTCACGGTTTTATCATGCTTGTTGCTCTCATGCTTTTGCTAACTAAGTATAAAGAAAATTTCTCGAGAAAATCTGAGGTCTTGCAGAATTACTGTCGGAATTTTTTTTCTCAATTTACTGGCCTAAGCAAAACCGACAGATTATAACTGAATTTGTTTCCATAGCAACCAATAAAAATGAATATTCGTTGACAAAATAGTTAAGGCTTTCGCGGCCGAGGTTTTCAGTATCACTACTTTTATTCGGGTTTGAAGGCCGTCGTTTTATGAAATTTCTTCCTGACGTTTCGCTGGCTCGAGTGGCTAGCTTCTTCAGAGGCTCATTCATCTTGAAATTCACTCCGATGACTGGAGTAAATTTCAAGATGAATGAGCCTCTGAAGAAGCTAGCCACTCGAGCCAGCGAAACGTCAGGAAGAAATTCCAAAAAAACGACGGCCTTCAAACCCGAATAAAAGTAGTGATAATGAATATTCGTTTTCTGTCCAGTGGCTTTCAAATAATTGGTTATGTTTGACATATTACAAAGAATTTGAAGATAGATATTCAATTTGAGTGGTTTCGAAGATAATACTTAGGTAATAACTTTTAGCAACGATAGAAAGGAATGATAATATTTTTCATGTTAAATATATTTTCGAAATATTCTCATCTGGAAAAGACCGAAAAAAATGTGTTTATTTACATGTCAAAGTATAAAATACATAATATTTTAATTTTCTTTCCAGTTGTCCAAAGATGAGTCGTTTGGGAGATATCACGAAGAACTCAATTGTAGATATCAATGTTGCTAGGCTTTCGACATGATACTCTGAGTTTTGGGTTCAAATCAAGCCAAAACTTGAGTTATTATATTTGGGACGAACGTCCAACCCAAGCTTTGATATTTAACTGGAGCATTTCGATTTGGATTTGAAATCTCTTTTTCAAATGTATATGTTCAAATCTCTTTTCTCATCTCTACTTTCTTCTGGAAATTAAAAAAATGTTCGAGTCATTGCCGGTATTCAACACAACATAAAAAATTCAATCGAAACATTTGACTTCATCAAGAACTGACTGACTGAAGTACTATTCTTTTGGAAATGAAAACCAAGGAATATTACGCTCAATTATTCGTCTGGAAGCTATTTGTTTTTTTTTACGAAAAATCTCATCGATTTCTCAGATGAATAACCGGCACATTGCCCCTCTACCATTGATAATAATGAGACTCAGACATGTTTGTTTCTATAATGAAGCTTTGCTCACCTTTGATCCGAAGAGATGACTCTGCAACCGAATCGTTCAAAATGATGGAACGATAGTGTCAAAACATCAGTCATCAGTTTATATCAGAATATTTCAGTCCTTCGTGTGCCCCAAAAACAGATATTTTGCGGGTGAGGAAGGGGTTATGAAGATTTCCCATAATAAGTGCTACCCTGGTTACCCGTTTATTTTTTGACAAATAGCTGATCACTGGTATGTATGGATAGTGCCCCTCATTTTCATGCTTCACCAAAGGAGAGCATTTCAATAAGTATGGATTGATGAGTGATAAGATATTTGTAATGGTTATCTATTCAACTGTGCAAAGGAAAGAAATTTACTTCATCAATTCTAGAATATTACTTTCTCGTAGTCTTTTTGGATTCTTATGTATTCTATTTAAAGAGCTGAGATGCAAGTCTCCTAAGACAGCATGATAAAAACAGAATTCTCCAGCTTTCTTGTCCTGATCTCCATCGGTTGTGACCACCAATTTGTCTGTTCTTGATGTACATGTACATCTTGTGTTCACTCTTTCGCACTTCCAGAGGTTTGGACGTTTCACCGATATATTTTTGACCGCTCGAACAAGGAATTTGATAAATACAATCCATTGTGTTTTTTGTTAAATTAGTTGATTCAGTGTGTGTCATCATTGATCGTTAACTGTTGAGTATTTGTTGTTCAGAATGTTGTATAGTTTCAATATTGATTCATATTTTTTCAGATTGTGATGGGGTGAATACCAAAAAAAAGGAATTTTTAATTTTATTCTTTGCAGGAATAGATTCTGTTAGTATTTGATCAGAAGCCTTACTTTCAACATTACCACATTGTATTTATAGATTATTTGCTCAAGAATTTTAAAGGAAATTTGGGTTTCCTTGCACACTTCAACTAGGAATTGAATCGTTGCTTGAAATCCAAAAAGACGGTGATTTCTTCCTTTAACTAATTATACACTTCTGAGGCAAGTAACTGAGATATGGTTGTCATTTTAATTAATTCAATGAGAAATGACAATACTGATGTATTTCAAAACTATAATTTAAAATGATTTTCAATAAAAT